>VDFB02047230.1:23849971-23896571 GCA_007258455.2 Sequoia sempervirens | reverse complement strand
TACGCATTCCAAATTCATCATTATGGTGACCGCTTAGAAATTAGCTGATTGGGGATCAATGTTTATTTGAGCTATGTTTAGCCTAAATAGCTTGTGCCATGACATAATGAGCAGTCTTTAACACGGCATGTCTCAATTGTGGACTGCTGCTGTTGAATTATTCTGGAATTCACTAACATGTTCTTGCTGGTATAAAGTTGAAATATGTTAGAAGGTGATGTTACTTTAAGTTAGTTTTCAAGAATTTGTTAGTGGCTGGCACTGAATTCTTTTCCTGTTCAGCGTGTTATTCATATCGTAAGATATACATGACCTACTCATTCCGAAGTTTTATGGAGTAATTAACACTATATCTCCTTTGTGGAATTTTCTGATTGGCCAGAAGTCTGGCCTGCAACTTGTTATATTTATTGTATTTTTCCCATCAGAGGGTGTGTACTAATTGATACATGTTAGAACATTGTGCTGAAAAGATGCCTGAATGGTACTTTAAGGCATTCAATGCTGAGGTTTCTTTTCAGTTTGTTTGTATAGTTATGGTAATTGTTTCGTACAAGACTTTGATTTTGATGTTTGCTATTATTTGGAATGCATCACTTCTAAAATCACTCTTATTTGTTTTTCTGGTTTTAATGCCCCCCGAGATGCCTTTTTTCAATTAACCAAAACCTCCGTTGTGCTCAATTGCATGAATAAACACACAAACAATTTGTTATTGCATTTCAATCATTGCTTAGAACTTTAAAATCTTTGGAGAATGTTAGCATCGAACTCAGTGAATAGTACTTATATTTGTACCAAATTCTGTAGGCAGCTACAATTGTGTTTTTGTTTACACTTGCTTGAAATCGGTATGGTATCTTGGGTAAAGTAGTTTTTCTTTAGAACCAAGCAACAAGAGCATTGCCTGTATACATAGGTTCCCTCTGCGTAGTTTTCAAGATTTTCTAGTAAGCAAAGATGAATGAGTTATCATATTTCCTTGCGAGATTATTAGGTCCTGTTTTCTACTATTAGAACTAAGCAACAAGAGCATTGCCTGTATACATAGGTTGACTCTGCGTAGTTTTCAAGATTTTCTAGTAAGCAAAGATGAATGAGTTTTCATATTTCCTTGTGAGATCATTAGGTCCCGTTTTCTTCTATTCAATATACGTATATCCAATGTTTTTGATTCTTTGTGGGCTTTGTGCATTTAATACCTTTGTTTCGGGATCAAACTATTCTGCCTGTTAATGTATAGCAAGTAATCTTTAGCTTATTGGAGTGTATCACCAATTACTAAGTGAAATCTATAAATATAAATGGTGGACAATTTATATTGAAGGAAGCTATTTTTCTATTCGCTTACCTTATTTTAGACTTTATTTTTAAGCGCTGTTTTGGTATTACGTTCATTGTTCTGCCAAATCTGCATAAATTACTTTAATCCATGCATTGTTAAGCGCCTAATTGTATAGGTAATTTAACCTGCATATTTGTAAGCGCTTTGTTAGTAAATTTATCATTGCTCACTGAAGACTGAAGAACCTTAAACATGAAATGGGTCATTGTGCTATCTCTATAAAAGAAACTCAAGTGGGAGTAAGATTTGTATTTGAATCACGAGGTTGAATGGCCTATCTAGAAGAGTTGCCTGTGTTCAGATGAACAAAACAATCTAAGTGAAACGAATGATCAACAATCTGGAGGGAGAGATGTCAAGAAAAGTCGAAAGATTTGGGTTGATCATTTTATTCAAATGCTATCATAGTTTAAAAGATGAATCTTACATAGAAATTATATAGTTCGGGCCTTAGGCAACAGTACATTAAAATGAATGCAATACAAAGAAGTTGAAAGCAACGACAGCATCAAGACTGGTCTAATGAAGAGAATACAACACCAATCGAACTCTGCTAGCGTTACATTTTTAAATTAGATGAGTCTAAGTTCTTTACAATATTTTGAGAGGTTGGACGTATGCTCTATGATGTCTGTTTATTCTCGGGGTCTCAATAAAAGAGGAGCTGAACCATGTTATCAGAAACACAATCGCATGTTTTCTCATTGGTTCATATTCTCTATTTTGTCATTTTTATGTGCTGCATGGGAGTTGTGGCAATCAAGGCTTAACACATTTGGTGCTGTGTGAAGCTTATGAGTAAGTACTTTGCAGTACGACTGCGTACACTTTGGATGCTCTGAAGCTGGTGGTAAAAACATGTGGCGCAAAGTAGTGTCCTTGTACTTTGAGATGATCAAAGTGCCATATCCTTTCGGACTAGGTGCCCCTTTAAAGAAGCAAAGGTTCCCGGTACGCAGGCCGAGAAAAATGTTGAAAATGCTTTAAAACTTGAGCTTTAGTAAACCATTTTGTTGGGGAAGCAAATAGATTTGCTTTGATAATTTACTAGATGGGAATTTTATGTTTGCTTTTGCATTTAACTCTTGCTTTAATAATCTTGGGGTGATTTCATGTGTCTTTCAAAAATTATATGTGAAACAAAAATTCAAAAATGTTTTATAGACAAAACAATCAGGGCGAAAAAAAGACTATTATATCAAAGAATTCAATCATAAGGTGGACCATGATGAAAAGGCATATATAGGAGCAAATATTAAATGGAGAGCAAAGATGTTGATAGTTCAACTCCGAACTAGCTCACATCGTCTTAGATGTGAAACAGGCAGATGGATGGTTCCTAAAGAAGAGTGGGAAAAAAGAATGTCGTTTTTGCGACATGGGATTAGTGGAGACAGAGTGGCACTTTGTTAGGGAGTGCTCAGCGTACAAAGATATTTGGGTCACTTATGGGGACACCTTACAAGTGGATAACTTAAATACCTTGTTTGAGGAGGAAAGGTTGGTCAAATCAGCAAATTACATCATCAAAATTCACTGTCGTATAGCTGACCTCGAGCGAAGATCTCAGGCTGTTTAGGGTCTTCTCTTTTCGGTGGTGGTCTCGTGCTGTTCCTGGGTCCCATAGGCTGTTGTGGCCTCGTGGACGTTATTAAAATATTTCATTTCATTTCATTTCCTATTGCAAATGAAGCCATGCTTTGCCACGAACTTTGAGATGGTGTGGTGCCTGATGTTAATCATGTATTTGTTCTTAGCATTTGAGTTTTGTAAGATAGTGTGCACTTGCCATTGAATTTGTTCATTGTGTCAATGTGCTTGCTTTGTAAACTTTCCTTTGAACCAAAGTATTTGATGGAGGCATAAGATAATCTACATCAATGGATGCCAATATTTGGAAGCCCAAACAAGCCTTGAACAAGTTTTGTTCAATAGAAACATGCAAAGCTTTATTGTGGCTATGTTGAATGAAAGGAAGTCTTATTTTTAAGTTTGATGCTTATTAAAATTGTACATTTTGATTAAATTTTTATGCATCAACAACAAAAAAAGCCTTTTTGTAAGGTAGACAAATAAATTGGTGTCCCTGTTACATTTGATGGTATAGTATTTCAAAATAAATTTATATATGTTGAAAGTTCATTTGAATTGTTTTAAGAGTTGAATTTTCGAATTGTCATATTTTAGAATTTATATACTTCAAGCAAAATCATTGCTAAATTTGAAAGGATATTAGTGAAATTCATTTCCCAGGTTTGTTTGTGTCGATTAAGGATTGTATGTTCCTATTACTAGTATGTAAACTTGAAAGAATATTAGTGGAATTTATTTCTAAGGTTTGTTTGTATCGACAAAGGATTATATGTTCCTTGTTTCTTATTGGTTGGTTTAGCTATAGTACATGTGATGCAAGATTTGTAGTTTAAAACATCTAAAAAGATATGTAGTTAAAAACACTTTTAAGAACACAAGTCTTTTCAATTGCAAAATGCTTGTAACCTTGTTGAAGTGACTCAAATCAATTTTTAACATTTTGCTTTGTGTGGCATACACAAGTATTTAATCAATGCAAGAGTCCACCTTGCTTGCAAGCATTAATAACTTTAAGAAACCTCCCTTAAAAAATATTAAATCTTGGTGAATCTTTCATTTTTTTGGAAAATAATATTAATGTCTATTGGTGAATCTTTCCTTTTTTTTTTAAAAAGCAATATTAATTTTTTGACAATTTTTTAAAAATCACTAGAAATTTGTAGAAAATCTCGACGAATTTGAAAAATCAACATGCAATAATTACCATGGATCCTTTAAAAAAGTATTAAGTTCATATGGAAATGTAAGGGCACAAGTGTGGAAGTGATTGCCTAGCTTAAGGTGTAGTGCTCGTGTCCGTAATTCCTTAATTCCTTAATATTTTAGATCAAACATTGAATATTTTAAATTGACCCTAAATTCTTTTTCACCACTACCGACTTTATTTATAATTTAACAATTTGGGTTCTATTCCATAGGCCAAAATGTACCCACAGAGCTCTAATGACCATGGGGCCCAAATACAATTTGGGCCCCATGGTCATTAGAGCTCTGTGGGTACATTTTGGCCCATGGTTTGGGCCCCATGGTGATTAAAACTCTGTGGGTACATTTTGGCCCATGGAATAGAACCCAAACCATTAGATTATAAATCTTTAAAGACCCAATTATAATTTTGGACTTAATGGGAATTGGAGCTCCATGGATATATTTTACCCATGGAATACAACCCCAACCATTAGATTCTAAATATAGTAAACGACGATGATTAAAAATTGACATTATGGCCCTAAAGTAGCCAATAATTATATAATATTATTGGCAAATTAATTTCATTTTCTTCTATAGCATAAAATTTAAGCAGATTTGATCTAATTAGGTGTCAAATATCGTGGCAAATTTTTGAATTTAAAAGTTTAATAAAATAAACGTTTTGGCGATTTAACCAGGACCAAAATAAAATTTTGTAAAAATGTGGCATTTTAGTTCACCTTACAACTTGTACTATTGCCAAATTTTGAATCCACAATTTCAACTATTACCCAAATTTTTAATCCCCAATTTCAACTATTAGCCATTTGGCGAGTATTAGCAACTAAAAAAATCACTACTTGCAAGTAGTAATCTAAAATTGATTACATGTACAATGCTTGATAGATATATACAACGCCCCAATCTAGTTTTTAGAATTTTGGCTAGTGTTGGTCTTTTGACCATTGTGCCAAGAATAAAATTGTTGAAGATATGAAGACCATTTTTATGTCACTTGCCACATATGAAGACCATTATTCATATGTTAGAATAGTCACTGGTTTGTGATTCATGTGGATAATAGCCTCTTTTCTAAAATTTATATACCTAGGTAATGATAAAGTTTTTGGTCGTATGTAGGACATTTTGATACTGTAGTGAATGTTTTATTGTGGTAATCATTTGAATGACCGAATTTAGTGGAGATTTCTCCACATATTCATATGCATTATGTTGGTGCCACAAATTGTGTGTTGTACTTAGTGAACAAACTTCAAAATATAAACTTGGGAAACATGGTTGGTTTAGAAAAAAATTAGATAGGACACATAATCAAACTACAAGTGATTTGGGCCAATTGATGAGAACAAGCGACCTTTCTACACTATTGGTTTTGCTAGGCGAGGGAGAGTATTGGTAGAGATTTTATAGGACAAGTAAAGATAAATGAAAGTAGCATGATCACAAGGCTTAGCCAAACTTTGTACATAAGGATATCTTAAATATTTGTCAACAAAATTCCCTTATACTACTTTATTGGTCATGTAGACTATACATTTCTAAATAATAAATTAAGACTAGGTTAGAATGTAACTAAAGATGCAAAACCAACCTACTATAATGTGACTTACACACCAATACTTCATGTTTAACTTGTGACAACCCATAATATGTATAACTCTTTAAAGATAGCTAACAAGTGTAGGCTCTCAAACTAATGTGGCAAAAGTAAGTGTTAATGAGCTTATTCAATCGACAGGGGCAATAATTTATAATAATTTACAAGAAATAGAACACGCATTTGTTTTAAAGCATGACCAATTACGAAAAGGGAATTGTTGCCTTAATTTATTGGTGAAATTCAAAACTTGAAGAAGAGGGAAAACACATCTACAAATACTAGCCTAAGAGCTAGATGCGAATCAAATCAAAAGAAAAAAAAACTAGAATTACATCAAAGATCACATTAGTTTAGTTACAATTTATGTAAATGAAATTCTAAGAATCAAGAAACTTCACATGAAAGGACATTCTTCAATCATCCATAAATGAATAAAGAATTCCATAGATTCTTAATGAACACTTTTACATCTATTATGGCATAAGATTAATAAAATATAGTAACAAACTAACAAATGTGGTCTTAAAGATGAATCTACCATCATAAATTTCCTACTTAAACATGAAGAAATTCATACCATGGAGAGGATAAATGCTTATAAAAACCTTCTCTAGACTTACATACAATGAACTATACACATGAACTTAGACTTAAACTACATTATTTGACACCAAATATTACTTTAGGAGAGAAGATACACAATACAAACTTGGCCAAAAGATCCAATCTCCATGAAGAGAATCATAGCAAATAAATCTATCCAAATCTTCTATTTAAGTGACATTTATTCCAATTTTCATCATTGCACATACATCATGTTAAGAAGAAGGAATCCAAATTTATTATCTGCATGCAATTTTGTTAAGCTCATGATAACATAAGCAACCATTTGCATTTAGGCTCAAAGATGAGTAACAAAGTATATTCATGCCCAAATATTTTTCTTCACAATTATGATTTTCAATTGTCCTGCATATGTCCAATGCTCACATTTGCTAATTATATACTCCTTTTATTGGAGCTTATGAAACATTCTAGATAGTATACAATAGCCCATAGTTGTTTTTGAGTGCACATGATTTCCATGGGCTAACCATTATAAATTACTACTTGATATCTAAAATAGACATCTCTGAGTATTGAATTCCCTTTAGACCATACATCATCCAACTAAGCATTGTACAACACAGGACAGTCCCTAGCAAGCTCTATTTCAAAGAGGGGAAACCCTCATTGAACATATATATTTCATGCCTATTGGGACTTAACTCTATTGACATCTAATACACAAAGTACCTAGAGTATAGGGAAATATTCCAATGAATCTTTTCTCTCTTGTTTCTTATAGACACATATTCCTATCATAATCATGTCCTTATTTGTCCATTCCCTTGGTGTTATTAATCATACTTACTTTCATAGATGTTCACCATGTCACCCCATAAAGCTTTTATCAATATCCATACAATGTTCATCCAAGTGTACAATTAACACTCCTTCCCTCTTGATCAAATTTACATTTGAATTGTTGCTTTGATAGGCTCTATACTTCATTTCTTTTCATTTGAACATTGGGAGTCTATTCTTTTGGCTTAATCATTTTGAACTTTACCTTAGATTAATGGCTAGAATTATTTTCTCTTTTAGTTGTAGGTGACATGTAGATCATCAAAAGTGCCAACTGTTTGATTGACTGATCAACCACAATGGATTAAAATATGTTGTGCCCATTTTCAATTTCTTTGAGCATCTTCCTTTTAACCCATTAAGTGCCAACAATCATCAACCACCAACATTCATTTCATCTTAAGATTACTGAATGTAGTAGATTGGTAAACCCTCAAAAGTGCCAACCACTTGATTGACTAATCTATTGAAGTGCCTTAAGTGCAATTGAATTGACATGCAATTAAGAAACCTACAGTCTTTAATAACTTTAGAATGCTAGAAAACTTGCAAGGAAATAGAGACGGGTAGACACATTGGGTCCACCATATATTTTCTAGCAAAGATCATGTGGCCAAACCTCATTAGCTCCTTTAGAATTAGATACTTGTATATAATCCATGTAGTCATCCCTTGACCAATATGAATAAAACATGCCATGCCAACTATCTTATAAATTTTTCTTTGACCACGTTATTTAACAATTTAAATCATGACCATAGTTGATGGTCTTGAAGCCTCCACCCTTGAAATCAACATCTTTAATAGACTTACAAATCATTAAAATGCTTATTACTTTAATATGTTAATCTACACATTTTAACTAAATAGTGCCACATAACACCATTACAATTATTTGACCATCTTTCTTAATACATCTTGAATTTGCTAAATTAACGATCCAGATCAACCTACAATTAACATCAATGATCAAAATCAACCTACAATTAATATCATTGATCAAGAGAGATTATCTCTCCAACTTTTAATTTTTTTTTTTTTTTAGGGTAAATGCTTTTGACTCGGAACTATGAACCGATGAGGTCACAAACATAGGACTTCATCCCCAATTCAAACATTCAACAATCACACCCCAATGGGGTTTGAACTTTTGATGACAAGAACAACACCATAACAACTTAACCATCATTCCATGCCACTATTGACATCTTTGCAACCTAAAATTACTTGAAAACCTACTAATCCCATGAACCAATCAAAACAATTACCTACAACTTGATTGAATTTCCATTTCTCAATGCATTGTACATAGTATCGTATTCACTTCATCAAGTAGATGCCTTTAATTAGGTGCAATCGATGGACGCCATGTAGATGGCTCATATTCCTCTTGACCATATGTTTACTTTACTAATTAATTATTTACCACAATCGACGATTGAGAATCCATGGTTTTAAGATCTATGGACGTTATAGATCTACAAATGCTAAAGATGTTTGATAGTTCAATCCATCGACCCACAAAAGTTACCAAGATTGTGTCACGTGGCATAACCAAAATTACTCGATTCCATTATTTAAAAATCTTTAATTTTGCTTGATACTTCCTAGCTTTATCTTTAATTAACAGCTTAGATATTCTCCTAATAATTGTGGTAGATTAACAAAGTACTAGGTGGAATGATATATCAATAGATTATAGCCTCATTTTGTTTACCTTTGCTTTAAATTGATAGCTAGAATTCATGGCGAATATTAAAGTCTTAGGTAGTATGATCTATTCAAACATTGCCATTGTTCAAATTGTACCACATAGTCAAGGGATTCATAAATTTAAAACCATTTAATTCCTATTAATTGTACCTTCACATGTATATTAATTGTTTTAGTGGTCTAACAAGAAACACAAACATCAATATTTTTGAATAAATTGTCATGTTACATACATTTCTATTGATGACGAATATCTTTGGTGTAGATAAGGAAAGGGGCATTTTACCCACCAACTTAGCCCACATTATCATAAAGAATTAGTAATTGGTTACTACATAAAAAGAAACAAATAACTCTATAAAAGATAGCCATCAATAAGTCAAATGACTAAACATAACAACCTTCACATAGACTTAACAAACTAGTTTACCATTAAAATATATATTGAGGCTTGACCAAGGCAACGATTGTGAAGAAACATACAAGGTCATCAACACATCACATGGACATAAAACATAAGCTGGACATAAGCATTAAGTAGAACCATAATTAAGATATCTTAGATAGGATGTTAATGAATCATTTTGCACAATAGAATAACATAATGAGAAATATGGTGTAAATACTTGATAATAATGTGAATGTATAAAACTGATTGATCAAATGACATGAATTAAACCAAAATAGCTAAACAATTGATCAATTAATCATACAATCCAATGAAATAGTTCACAAAATCAAAACTACAATTCAAAAGCATGAAATATTCAAAGTAAATCAAATTGAATTCTAACTAGGAAATGCAAACCTTAATCCCATTGTGGGATTATGTTCAAGTTGGATGTGGAGTGTTTCAACCTAAAAAAAATCCATGAATATGCAAAGCAATTTATGAATGGATGAATTCAAATGTCTCACAAGTGCTCTCAAATTGGAGATTCAATTCAAAAGAGCAACTTTACTCAAAACTTGTGGATAATTATTATGGAAAAATGATCACTATTTTAGATTTTTGAAATGAGAATCAATGGTGAAGATCAAAAAGGCTAATCAATGGATGATATCAAATGGGTGGAATGAGCAAGGATCAAGGACATATCAAACGGTTGACAATCCATGAGACATGGATCAAAGATCAAATCAAGGGTTTCAAATCCATGAGAGACTCAACCAATTCCCTAATTTTTAGAATTGTGTTGGAGAGATATTGGAGATATTTCCATTGAGGGGAAATATTTGAATTTGAAAATGGAATATTCCTTGTGCAAGTGAGAAAAATTGGAGGATTTGAAAATAAATTAGCTAATTATTCAATTAATTAAAATCATTTAATTGTGCAAGTGAATGGGAGAAAGACTTTAATTAAATAATCATGAATTATTTAATCAAAGTGTGAAGGATGACAATTAATCAAATAATTTGTATTATTTAATCAAGTGAGAATGAAATTAGTATGAAGCATAGTGATTTAACTAAATAAATTTGATTTATTTAATTAATAGAGGAAAAGGTGAATTTAACTAAATAATTGGCATTATTTAATTAAATAAATGAATTAGGTGAAATAGACCAGAAATGGTGTCAATACAATAAATCAAGTATGTGATATTATCAGGACAATTTTAAGTATCTACATTTCCCCCCTCTTTGAAGCAATGCACTCGTTACGTAGTTTCAAAGAATTGATGCTTTCAGAATCAAAATTAAAAATTTACCTTCAATTTTTCCTAATGCCCCACTATGCCCCGACGAAAGGAATGACTACAGGTATACCGCCCCCTCGAGAGTTCGAGCAAAAAAGATTGGTTTTTGATCGGGCTCGTGACATGGCTATGAGATTAGTTCGGCTACAAAGAGGATGAAAAATAAGGCTCAGGACAGTGATATAACAAGCTGTGAAACTCAAAATCAGAGATGTAGGATCAAAACCCTAGGCTTACACCATGTACTTAGGTCAAAAACCCTAATTTTCCATGCATATATAGGGACTTGGGGTCACTATCAAGCTCATTTGCACATTTGAGTTTGAAAAATTTGGCTTAGAGTGATTTTGAGAGAGAGCTTACAGTGCAGTTGATAGAATGGTGGATTGTGTGCTTCCCCTACATCGCGCAGATTGAGTTTGTGAGTTCTAACAACCATTCAACGCAGGACCACCAGTATGTACCCTAATGAACTTTTCTTGCACATTTTTTTATGTAGCTAAATGTAGGGTCAAATAGGTCAAACAAATGTGACGCTATTTCAGCGACACAATTGTTACAGTTAGCAACACACTTGCACTAGAGCGTCACTTCAGAGCAATTGTGCTAAGGTTTGAGTATACTTTGATACATTCGTAGACACACACACACATTTTATTTTGACATGGCAACACACCTGAAATTTTTTAGACTGATGCACTTGCCAAAAACTAACATGCACTTCCTTTACAACTGCACACTTGCATTTTATAAACACACTTGTTGAATAGCGACACAGTTGTAAACATGAAAAAGCGACACACTTGTTTAAAACATCACACTTGCATTTTTAGGGTTTTAGATTTGGATTTTTTTTTCATTTTTTAGCAAATTTGTCGATGTGCACATTGTACATGCAGGAGAGCTTCCGACCACTACTTTCTCGTAAGAGGAGACATAGGATTTTATCATGGCTAGCTAGACTCGAGGATGAGGAGGACGAGTTCCTGGGTGCCATTGATTTATATTACATTGCATACATGCCTGAGATTAGGACCCACCTTGCGATGATGACCGCACTAATGGAGGGGTGGCATTTTGAGACTTCATCTTTCCATCTTCCTACTGATGAGGTGATGATTACCCTCAAGGATGTTTGGTGCATCCTATGAGTGCCTATTCACAGAGACATAGTTATTCATGATGCAGACCTTGGCTTGGCGGCCATGTTCCGAGTATTATGAGCCATGGCAAGTTGGAGGTAGAGAGCTATTAGATTGACTTGTAGAGACACTGTGGACATGTTAGCGATTTGACATTGGTTATTGCTATGACATGCTGACAGTTTATGGATGCAGGATGCATGCACTTGTTATTTTTGTTATCATGATACTTGGATATTAGTAAGAATTAGATAGAATATGGATAAAAGAATGAAATGGTTCATTGATTAGCCTTTCATTTATGTTGATTCATAATTACAACAAATCTATAATTATTCTGATATTTTATTAGATATGGTGATGAGAGAGATGATATTGCTTTGCTTCTAGAAATTTGTTTGAATTCATCATATCAATCCTTATTTTTGATATAGAAAATAGATACGATGCACCAAGGTATGAAGAACTAGGGCGACATTGTATCTAATGCGATGGACTTTGAATCTGCAAACAGACAAGAGTATCCTTGTTCATACCTGACATACAAAAACCTTGCTTTACCATGTGAAAGAATGAGCCATTGAAGTAAGGAGACTAATACACAAAAGGTATGAAGAACCTGATATTTCCTAGCCATTATTTTACTTGAGACTATCCTGACACATGCAAGATAAGTATTCACCAAGGTTGTACTATAAGAATATCCAACAAGCACATCAAACGAAAGTACCGATCAATGCCCCATTCCTTTCTATCTAAATTATTTTGATAGACATCATCAAAATGAACCAACAAGATAAATCATAGGAAAAGATTGAAATGAACAAAAAAGAATGCTATTGATATCAATTTCCAAAGAGATTTTTGTGCTCTTAAGTGATATTTGAAATTATGCTCATTATCAGAATGATATATCCTAGGACATGCATTGAATAATGACTTTATGTTAAACTAATGAGGTAGTTGATATAAAATTAATTAACACATTAAAAGATTAACCTTAACTTCACAATTTGTTTCACTAAAGTTTAATTTTTGAAATGTTGCACCTACTTCTGTTTGTTTCACCAAAGGGTGGGAATGACCATCAATTTATTATGAATGAAGATTATTATTATGGGTGAAAATGAGATGAGACAGGTGGTTTTGATTTTTTGGAATATTTGAATGTTTTTGACATTTTGCAATGTTTTGAGGCTTTTATGTTATTTGAATGTTTAAAGTTTCCAAGTTATTTGAAGCTATTTTTGAGTTTTTTGAATATTTTCCAAATGTTTTTGTATTTTCAAGATTTTGCAACTGTTTAGGTTTTTTAGAATTTTTACATGTTTTTGTGTTTTCCAAGGGTAAGAACAGGACCTAAATGGGGCTAACCTAATGCCTTGGGGGCTCATCGATGATGGCCTTGCCTACGTAAGCGCATATACAATGTAGTTTGACTTACTTTTGACCGTTTATTAATGAGATATGAATATTTTGAAATTGTTAGTTTATTATGATGGACTCCTAAAGGACTAACCTAATGCCTCGGGGGTTCATCGATGATAGCCTTGCCTATGTAAGTGTAGAAACAAAGTAGTTCAACAAGTATTTTTGAGTTTTTTGACTTTTTAGACCTATTTAGGGGTTTTGATGTGATTTGGATGTTTTTAAGTTTTTTGACATGTTATGAATGTTTTTGTATTTTAAAATGATTTGGATGTTTTTGGGTTTGTTGAACTTTACAAATGTTTGTATGTTTTTGGATATTTTAAACTTTATAATTTTTGGATGTTTTTGGAGATTTTGAACTTTACAATTTTTGGATGTTTTTGGAGATTTTGAAGATGTTTTATGAATGTTTTTGGTGTTTTGACACTATCTGATGTTTTTTGATTTTCTAAGAATGATATTTACAAAACCTAGGTAATACAAGAATCCAATCTATTGACCAAGTATAAGAAGATGCCCCTAGCCGAGTGTTATGGAACTTTGATATGAATCAGATAGGATGACCTGAGGGTACAACTTAATAGGATTACTAGACATTTTTCCAAATACCAAGCCATGGTGGGGATGAAAACAGATAGGTGAAAATTGGATGCCAATTTTATTATGAATAGGTGGAGTGATAAGAGTACCTAATAGATGGGAGATGGAGTTTATATAAGCAAGGCACCTGTTTACCAGGTTTTCACCAAGGTACTTGCCCAAAGTGCCACCAAAGTGGTTTTCACTAGAGGATGATTTTTCTCTTTTACTGTTTTTAATCCTTTTTTTATTTTTTTTGGATTTTTATTTATTTTTACTTTTTTTGCATTTTTGGAATATTGCCCCTCTTGGCCTAGGCATAGAACCTCTTGAGATGCATGTTG
Source organism: Sequoia sempervirens (assembly GCA_007258455.2). NCBI lineage: Eukaryota > Viridiplantae > Streptophyta > Pinopsida > Cupressales > Cupressaceae > Sequoia > Sequoia sempervirens. The sequence continues at coordinate 23,882,502 of VDFB02047230.1, read as the reverse complement.
TTCATAGGTTCCTATAATGGATCTCCTTCTGGTGTTGCGAGCTGATAAGCTCCTGATCCATAGCGAGTTGTGCTAACAAAGGGTCCCAACCAATTTGGTTCAAACTTCACCTTGCTATTTTGATCTAGCATGTTCTTTTGATTTTTCTTTAGTACAAGATCTCATACTTGGAATTTTTGACCCTTGATCTTTCTATTATAACTCCTCTTGAGTCTGTTCTGATATACTTGAAGATGTTTGAGTGCTTCTAGATGTCATTTTCTAGCAATTCTAATTCATTTAACCTTGATACTGTAATTTAAATTTTCTCAACTACCCTCAATGCCAGCCAAAGATCCTACTCAGTGCTCTCTAATTTTTTTGTATATCTTCTTTGATTATTTCCTCTTTTTTCTTCTCTTATTTTATCTTTGTGTCCCCCGTTCAATTAACTCACAGGTTTATATAATTTTCCAAGGGCGGTTACAACAATCACACCCATTCACAATAATCATAATGTTTAATTAAAGTTTACATTATTCTATTTTATTATTATCCTCTTTCTTTTTCACGAGGAAAAAGTCCTGTAACAATTCCCCCCCTATAATTTAGTTGTCTCCCTTAGTAGCTTGATGATCTTCTGTATCACACAGGAAAATATGATAACCTTTAGTTAAACGAATGTGGATATTGATCCTTAATAAAATCAACTTTTTCCCAAGTAACACTATTATTATTACAATGAATCCATTTAATTTTTACTTCATTTACAACTCTATTTCTCAATATTCTAGATCTTTTTTCAATTATTTTCTCTGGTTCAATCTTATATTCACAAGACGGTTCAATAGAAATACTTTTCCAATCAATAACATGATTTGCATTATATTAAGTAAACTCACATGAAATACATTATGGATTTGTAATTGAGGTGGTAAGGCAAGTTTATAAGCAACATCACCTAATTTTTCTAGTATTTCAAAAGGTCCACAAAAACGAGGAGTTATCTTAGAATATTTACCAAGTTTTAACGAACTCCTTTTTGGTTTGACCCTAAGAAAAACATGCTCACCAACTTCAAAATCTCGGGTAGACCTCTTAGAATCAACCCAACTTTTATACCTATCTTGGGTGGATTTCATAATTTGTTTGGCTTTATTAATAATGGCTTCCATCTCTAGCAAGTTTTCATTCTCATACCAAACCTTATGGACAGGATCAGACCATGAAATGGGTGTATTACAATTTCGACCGTAAACAAGTTTCAAAAGATGAAATTTTAATGGTTGAATGATATCCTTGATTGTAGGAAAACTCTACCAAATGTAAATAAGCCTCCCATGAATCAGGTTTATCTATGGTATACATTCACAACATATCCTCTAATACTCTATTAACCCTTTCAGTTTGACCATCAGACTCAAGGTGATAAGAAGTACTAAAGTTTAGATGGGTACCAAGTTCGATAAATAGAGATTTCCAAAAAGAAGATGTGAATCTAGGGTCTCAATCTAAAATAATATTCTTTAGAAGACCATGTAACCTAACAATCTCCTTGAAAAAAATATGGGCAATATCGGAAGCAGAAGACTTTATTTTGATAGGTAGGAAATGGGCCATCTTGGTTAATCTATCGACTACCACAAAAATGGAACCATGTCCTTTACGCGTTTGAGGTATCCTAGTAATAAAGTCCATACTAATTGACTCCCACTTCCAATTTGGGATGGAAAAGGATTGCAAGAGGCCGAGAGGTTTACATTATTCTACTTTTACTTTTTGACAAGTTAAACATTGTTGAATATAGGTACGATTTCAGTTTTCATCTGAGGCCAAAAGTAATTTTTCTTGATAGAAAGGTAGGTTTTTTGGAATCTAGGATGTCCAACTATAGGTATGTCATGAGAATCTTTTAATATTTGTGATTTAAGGTTAGGTAGATTGGGAATGCATAATCTCCCTTTGTAATAAAGGAGGCCATTGCTACTTAGCAAATAATTTTCTAGTTGATCTTTTAGATGGACGTTAGGGGATTGATTTTGCAGGCCTTCATAAATTGGTTGGAAGTAGTCATCAATGGATAATTTGGATTTTATGTCTTGTTCAAATTGACTTCTCTCCAAGGATATAACATTAACATAGTTTTTTTTGACTCAAGGCATTTGCCACAACGTTTTCTTTTCTAGGAACATATTGGATGGTGAAATAATAGTCAGTTAAGAGTTCCATCCATCTTCTTTGTCTCATGTTAAGGTGAGTTTGACTAAATATGTGTTGAAGGCTACGATGATCAGTTTTTAATATAAACTTATTCCCTAATAAATAATGGCACCATACCTTTAAATCGTGGATAATGCCTAACAATTCTAGATCATGGATTAGATAATTTCTTTCAACTGGTAATAATTTTCTAGATTCATAACATACTACCCGGTTATCTTGCATTAAAACACCACTGATATCTGTACCACATGCATCGGTGGTCACCACAAAAGACTTTCTAAAATTTGGAATACAAAGAATAGGTGCATATTTTAATAAAGTTTTTAGTGTGTTGAAAGATTTATCACATTCTGGGGTCCAATTATAGCTTCGTTCTTTCTTAGTTAGATCGGTCAAAGGTGCAGCTATTTTAGAATAATTCCTAACAAAACGATGATAAAATCTAGACAATCCTAGAAAACTTTTGACTTCATAAGCATCCTTTGGAATCAACCAATCTTGAATTGCCTTAATTTTAGTAGGGTCAGGTGAGATTCCCTTCTCAGAAACTACATGTCCTAGGTAAGATACTTCTGATTTGAAGAACTCACACTTGCTAAGTTTGGCATATAACTTATTCTTTTGCAAGGTTTCTAGCACCATCCTAAGATGTTGCTCATGCTCTCCCTCATTCTTTGAGTATATTAATATATCATCTAAAAAAATGATTACAAATGCATCTAGGAATGGTAAGAAGGTATCATGCATCAAGGTAAAAAAAGTTGCAGGTGTGTTGGTTAAACCAAAATATATCACTACAAATTCATAATGGCCATATCGTGTTCAAAATGTTGTTTTGGGAATGTCAGATTCTTTAATGTGGATTTGATGATATCCTGATCTTAGATCTATTTTAGAAAAACATTTGGCACCATGTAATTGGTCAAGGAGGTCATCAATTCATGGTAAAGGATACTTATTTTTGATGGTTAATGTTGGCAACCAGGGTTGCACCCTCAATCAAGCTAGGCTTGGCTATCCTATTGGAACATGGAAACACTCCCTGATTTGTGGGTCAATCAATTGGTGGGAGCGAATATCCAAAGTGGGATGGTTCCCTCTAGCTAATCACCTAACCTATGAAATTTTCAGGGGAAAAAGGAAGGAGGAAAGCTACAAAATGAAACCTACAACTCAAGATGATCAACTAGATAACTGAGATTTTGACAAAACTTGACTCACAACACCTCTTTCAAAGAAATTTACTCTCACAATCCACTTTAGAACATCTAGCTCAATAGTGTTTTGCATAAAGATTCCTGAACAATGAATACGATATGCAACATGAACTATCTGCCACTCTTGACTATAACTCACAATAATAAGACAAAGAAGGATCCACTACTTTGAATCACAAATAAAATTAGATTATCACTGTGAGCCCATGACAAGAAAAGGGAAAGGAAAACTCTAGTGCTTTTATTACAAATGAAGGAGCAAGACACCAAAATTTGATTCAAACAAGTTTAAAAAACTCTCAACAATGCATAAGAGAGCAAGAAACATAATTCTGAACCCTAAGAAATTAAAAATTTCTTCAACTTATAGGCATCAAGTGGCATCCTTGGTGCAAAAATAGAAAAAAGGTCCACTGTATCATCAAAAAGCAACTCCTTCTGCATTTTTCGAGCTAAAGGAAAAAGCCTGAAAAGAAGGGGCTCAAATTGCTCCAAACGACTTCACCAAATGGAAACTTCTCTCCTCCAACAAGTTGATCCAAAAACTCTACAAAATCAGGCTCAAAACTGTCCAAAACTGAAATTAGAAAGTTCAAAGTGCCACCTCTTTTCCAAATTTTCCCAAGAACAAAAATCAAAATGGAAAGTCTTGGTGGATCATCTAACTGCATTTAAATAACAACTAACTAGCCAATTTATAGAAACATTGCTTAATCAGTGTTTTACAGCGTGCAGTTTCAAAATTAAAAAATAGAAAGTTCCCCTTGTCACATCAGATTTTTTTACAATTCACTTCCAAATGCTCTAAATTTTCCTTACCCATCTCAAATATTTTGATTTTGCATCAATGTTTGAAAAAATCAAAATATTATACAAGGCTCTCTACTTGATTTTTCTACAAAAAATCACAAAAGAAAATAAACCCCCATCACATATATTGATTCACATGTCAAGGGGACTCTAAAATTTTCAGGACTTAGGCGAAAATAAAGGACCTAAAGTCATTGTTCAATTTTTCCTAAGGCAAGGCTCATGGCATCAAATGTCTCTAAGGCATGGAAAGGTAAGATTACAATAATGTGAGGGGCAATGTGCATGGTTTTTGATTTGATTTTCTTTAAAAATCAAAGAAAATAAGTTCCTAAGGCATTCGACCCAGAAAACACATGAGGAAAGGTATTAATTAAGGAATTTATTTTTTTAAAGGAAATGTGATTAGAATCACATTCAAATTGACAATGAAGGAAAACCCTAACATCAAAACACTCAACGAGCCCTAATTTTCCTCATCATTCGCATCGGCCAAGTTAGAGAGAAAAGAGCTCTGTTGGGGTGCCGCCATGGAAGGGCTAGGGTTTGAGCCTTGGAATTTGATTCTCCACCATTCCCAATGCTATTCTTGTTGATTCTTCTTTGCATTCGATGGTAAGTATTCTTATCTGCATTTTGATTCATTTTTCACTCCATTTGAAAGAAACTTGGCCCAATTGGCCATGACCATGACTATTTTTTATTGCCTCCTTGTGTTTGATTGTGTCGACCACCCCTTGCCATTCTTCATGGCCACCATGAGAGACTTTGTTTGAGAATTTTTGAAGGCTCAGCCGTGGATTTTGATGTGCTTCTCCACATCGACATTGAAGGTAAACCTTCTCTTCTCACTCCTAAAGGAATATCCCTCTTAAATAAAACTTTACTCAAGCTTTTCTCATAAAAATGATGAAGTTCTATGTGTTCTTTGAGCTCGACCATTACGCAAGCCGCGACCATCGCTGTGTGTTCTTCTTCTTTTCTGTTGAGTGAAAGAATATGCAGCTCGACCCACAATGTGCAAATGAAAACATTTTTTAAATGAAAACACTTTTTGAGTGAAAGCTTTCCATTTTCTAGGTTTTCAAAACCCCTCATGGCCACGATCTGTAGTTTGGTTTCTTCATTTTTTGAAAGCTCCACTTTTGACGTAAGCTTGAACCTTGATTGTTTATTCTTGTTCTTGCATTTTGTGACAAAACCCTAAGTGGGTATTCGAGATTTGAGGGAAAAAATTGCCTCTCCAGGCCGCGGGTATGAGAGCATAACTTAGGGTTTCCTTGCATTTCTATCTCTCATACTTTCCATTGAGCATGTATAAGCACTTGTCACCACATTTTCTGGGCTTACTCATCCATTATGGCTGTGGCCATTGGTCCTATTTTATGCACTTAGCACTGGCACCGTCCACTGGTAACATGCTCAAAATGTCTGATTTGCTTTGTATTTGTGTTTGGAACACATTTTTATTGAATGAACATCATCATTGAGAGAGAGAGATGACTCTCAGGCTGCGACCATGAGAGTTCAGTTGTGCTTGTTTGCATTTATTTATGAGCTCAACATATTTTGCTTTCTATATTTTGAAGCATTTTAATGGAAACAATGTGGAATCTTTTTGAAGGCTTGAACTAGGAATTTTTCACTTGTCTCTATTATGAAACCCTAACCCACTATGGCACAAGCTCACTATTTTGAAAGAAAAATAATTTCATTCTTTTCAAGCTCAACACCTACAACTATAGCTTATTTGCTTGCCCTCATACTGCAGATTTCTCTTAACTTAGAGATCATTTTCAATGGAACACATTTCCCTCCTTGCATTTTTTATGTCTCCCCAACATGATGCACACACTGTAGCAATCTTTGGCTTTCAATTTGCTTGAAGTGCATAGATGTAATGGAGCTCCACTTAATTGATGTCTCCCAGTTACTTATCAAAACATGTTTCCCATTCCGTGCAAATTTTAACTCACTGTTGAACATGCATTGTAGTAACCATTGTACACATTTTTACTCAATGAAGACATACAAAAGCTTCCTTTGTTCTCAAAATGCATCAGAAGCTCACTTGCAGCCACTTGTAGACTCACTTTTTGATGGGAGAAGCCTCCTTTTGGCACTCTTCATGCATTTTTATCTCCTAGACAACAACATGATGATGTGAAAACAATCATTGCATGGAAGATTTTGAAATATAAACACCTGGTGATGATGATTAGAAGCTTCTTCATTTACTTTAGTTATCATTTGATTTGTAAACAAGGCATTATGTATGCCTGTTCACTATCACATTATGTGATGATGCACTTGATGTCAATTCACTTGAGTAATTGATCACCTATGATTTTAATTTCATTGCATTTCCGACTTGACTGTCCTAGATGATCACTTGCTTGAGTTTTCATGGCACTTGGATGCACTCCTTCAGATGCATATCTCTTTGAGCAATATTGAGTTGTCTCTTTTCTAAAAAACCCTCTGTGGAACATTGAGGGAAAGCATGTCGGGTCTCAACCCTTGTGGGAGTCCGTTTTACACCACATGCTTTATGATATCCAAAATAAAATAGCAACATGGCTTTTCCTATACCTGCACAAGAAACAAACAATGTTAGATAAAAACAATAAATTCAGAAGTTTCTGATGATGCTTTCTCCTTGGTATTCTCTTGTACTCCTCTTGTTCTTGCTCAGTTGATTCAATGCATCATAGACAATATTCTACATTATTGTTGATGGACCATGTAGGAATGTTCATAGTCTAAGCTCTAACAAAACTTTCATCCACTTGCAGGTTCACTTGGAGCACAGAAGCAAAAAGGAGAGCTCAACTCTGGAGGCGGCTCAAAGGCACAACCATGCAATGATGATTATGTTCATTCTTACATGCTCATTCTCCTTTTCAATCTTCAGTAGCGTAGAATATTCTTTGTGGTTCATTGTTCCAGCTACTCCCACGGCTTGTGTGGGCCCACTTGATTCTCTTTTTTCTCCGATGAATACAAAACAACATTTGTGAAATACTTGTTCAATTCTGCACTTTTCTTTTCTTGCAAACAATGTATTGAACATTGTGAATGAATGACAAAATGAAAGCACTTCTTTTACTTTTATGTAATACTTAATGCTACAAAATAATATAAGGCAACTGAAAACACATTGCACTTCTTTAAAACTCAACAATTCAAGCATTTGCAATGGTTTAAATATCTGCAATAACAAACTGAAATTCCTCACCTTAAAATGAACTTGCATAACCAACTCTGTCAATTTGAGTTGTGTGAAAAATTGATAACACTTTTGGTGACCTCTGCTAGATGCTTGCCTGCTAAGCACTAGGCCAGTTTCCTTATGAATATCCATTGGGCATGGAGTCAATTGTACCCTTCTGAAACTCAATAGTTCTAAAATTCTAAAACTTGCAACTCCAAACAACAGCCAAACCAACACCAAAACAATGAAACAACAAACAAACAAGGCCTTGACGACCAAAAAGAAAGGTGCAGAAGCACTTATTGAAAAGAAAAATAATGAAAAGAAAGTGCTCCAAGCACTTATTAGCAACAACTACTCTATTATAGTACAGGGGTAGAACTTAAAACCTCAAAAACAATGTTTCAAATGGATCCCATTGATAGAGATCGGAAGTACTTCTCCAGTTAACCTCGAGAGCTGAAATAAATTATGCTCTCTGCATTCTGTTATGACAAATGGGCCCTCCTAGATTGCATCAAATTTAGTATGTCTCCCTGGCTTATTTTTGTTCTCATCCCATTTGAGCATGAAGTCTCCAACGACAAATTCTCTGAACTTTGCTCTTTTGTCGAAAGAGCTTTTCATTTGAGCTTGATGAATTTCAAGCTTTATCCATGCTTCTTTTATGGTTTCTTCTAGCTCCATTAATTGTGCAAGTCTCACTTCCATGGGTTGTTCTTTTAGCAGTTCAAGCTCCTTAATGTAACTCAAAGTTGGCAGCTCAATGGAGATTGGTAATTTGGCCTCTTTGCCATAAGGACATACAAAGAGCAACCAATAGCTCTCTTGGGTGTTATTTTTGTCAGCCCAAAGGGCCAAATTTAGCTTCTCGTGCCATGTTTTTTGGTTGTCTTCGATAGCCTTCTTGATGATTTTGATCAAGTTCTTATTGGTAGATTCTGCTTGCCCATTACCCTGCAGGTAATAATTTGATGAAGTGCTCAGAAAGATGTTATTTCTTATGGACCAATCATAAATATTTAGACCAATAAATGCTAAAGCATTATCCAAAATAATAGAGTCTGGAATACCAAATCTGGATACTAAATCTTGATAAAAATTTAGAATAGAGGCTTCATTTGCCTCTTTTAGAGCAACAACTTTGGTACAGTTTGTGAAATAATCAATGGCTACCAAGATCCATTTGTGACCAACACTTGAGGGCAGATTAATTGGCCCAATAAAAGCAAGCCCCCATTTATCAAAGGGCTGTTCAACTTGAATAGGATTCAAAGGCAAGGTTGCAAGTTTCTATTTTCCTGCGAACAATGCACATTTTTCGCATTTCTTTACCCAAGTAAAGGAATCCTTGAATATTTATGGCTAGTAATAACGAGCCCTCATTATATTAAGGGCTGTCATTCTCGCTGCAAAGTGGCCTCCTGAAGGCCTATTGTGGAACTCCTTTAGCAACATTTTTGTTTGATTAGGCTCAATGCATCTCAATAAGACACCCTGGAGGTCTCTTCTACATAATACACCATCAACAACAACATAGGGAATGGCCTGTAATATGAAATACCTTCTTTTTGCTATGTCCAAGCCTTCAGGACATTCACTGGTTTGCAAGTAATGAATCATTTGTTGTACCCAACTTGTACCCGGAGTTGGTATAACAATTTCCTCTTCGTTGCTCAATACTATGGCAATATTCCTGTCATCTTCATGGCTATTTTCTATGTTTCCAGCAAGCTATTCGCACAATCCTTTACCCCTAACCAACTTAGTAACCTTGATATCAACGTCAAATTCCATTACCCTTGCTATCCAACCAACTCTCTTTTCATTCATATCTTTATTCAACAAGAAATCTTTCACAGTAGGGTGAGCAACCAAGAAATGAATTTTGTTATTTGACAACATGTGCCTAAATTTTTTAAGACTTCTAACTGTTGCAAACACATGCTTCTCCATAAAAGAGTATTTTACCTCATAATTGTGCAACACATGACTGGAAAGGGCTATGGGTTGCTCCAAGCCATTGTCATTTTGCTGGCATAACATGGCAGAAATCGTATCAATACCTCCAAAGGTGTATAAGATAAAATCCTTGTGATAATTTGGATTAATGAGAGTTGGAGCAGCCGAAAGGGCCTCTTTTATTTGCTCGAAGCTCCTCTTACCCTCCTTAGTCCAATTAAATGGTACATTCTTTTTCAACATTGCTATAAGGGGCTGCAATAAGGCTGCAATGTTTGGTATAAACCTCCTCATGAAATTAATTCTACCAAGGAAGCTCCACAAACCCTTTTTATGTGCCGGTAAAGGTAGTTCCAGAATGGATGAAACTCGCTCTGGATCAACTAAAATTCTGTGCTTAGAGACAATATGTCCCAGAAGCTTTCCTTCGTGGATGAAAAATATGCATTTCTCAGATTAAGAGAAACTCTGAACTCTCTGCATCTTTTGAAAATCTTCCTCAAGTGTTCAAGGTGTTCGTTAGCATTTTTAGAAAATACTGTAATATTATCTAAATACACAAGAACAATCTTATTCATAAGGCTATGAAAAGCCATGTCCATTTCCCTTTGGAACGTCGCCCCTGCATTAGATAAGCCAAAAGGAATTTAACTATAAGCCATAGTGCCCCATTTAGTTGTGAATGTTGTTTTATATTGATCCTCTTCCCTAACCAAAATCTAATCGTAGCTAGAATACCCATCAAGCAAAGAGAATCTTTCAGAACCTGGCACTACTTGCAGAATTTGCTCCATCGAAGGGAGCGGGTAGTGGTCCTTAAGGGAAGCCTTGTTTAAATATTTGAAATCAACACACAATTTGATTTCCCCATTTTTCTTCCTAATTGGGACTAAGTTGGAAACCCAAGAAGTGTGTTTAATAGGGAAGATTATGTTACTTTCAATCAGCTTATTTAATTGAGCTTTCATCAAGTGTTCAAGCTTAGGATTTAGGGGTCTTTGTTTTTTCCTAACAAGCTTTGCATTAGGTTCTAACTCTATGGTATGTTGAGCTAGTTTAGGATCAAACCCCTTTAGATGTTTATATTCCCAATTAAAAATATCATTGAACTCTTGGCATAACAAAACAAAAGCTTGTTGCTCTTCCTTAGTACACACTTTGCCTAGTTTCAGAAGTTTACCTTTAAATATTTTGATGGCCTCATAATGTTCTTGTTTGACGGTCATGCCACACTTGTCTTTTCTTGCCTGATCATCAGAGTTGAAAACTGAATCCAATGTTACCAACCCCTTTGGCAACTTATTTGATTTCAGCTACACAATTTTTTCTCCATATTGTTGTTGCCACTTTGGCTGGTTCTCATCTACAAATTCAACTTCTGCTATCAAGAAGCTCAAAATATGCTCATCACTGTCAAAGACCTTCCAACTCACATTGTTATCTGGCACAAAAGGTCTAACAACAATTTTTACATATTGCTACGTTTCTACATTATGAACCTCATTTGGAATATCAAATTGTGCACCTAAGGTAACAAGTTCATCAACATTCTTGTTTTGAGTTCTAGGGACGAAAAGAAAATTAAATGCATCAAAATCTTCTATTAGGTTCCATACCTGATACTTGTATTTCTTAAGTACATCATTTTTTATAACATTTAAATTTTTGACCCGATTCACAACTAATTCTCAGTCACCATAAACCCGTAAACACTTAATGCTTCTTTTCTGAGCCCATTCGAGGCCATGAATGGGGGACTCATACTCAGTTGTGTTGTTTGTATAGCTGAAAGCGAATCTCAAGGTTGAATAATATCTGATTCCATCAGGTGATACCAACTTTGCTCCTCCACCAGCCCCTGTCCTACATCTTGAACCATCAAAATACAACTCCCAAAGTTGTTCTTCTTGCTATTCGGGCTATTCTTGATCTTTAACTAGATTAGGAATCGATGCATCGGGTTCATGAATCACATAGATCCCTCACCCAACCTCTTCTATGTGACTGGATGGGTCAAAGTCTTGATTTTCAGTACCCCATTCATCTAAGTCTTCCTCTTCATCAGATGAATTAAGACGTAAGGCCTCAGATTGACTCACTGACTCATGAGTGGCTAACAAGTTGGCATTCACAGAGTTGATGGTGTTTGGCTCAATGTGAACCTTGAATAATGGTTCAAATTCAATAATTACCTTAGTGCCATATCGGGTTCCAAAGAACATGTGAGACCAATCGGTTGATAGGAAACCTCCTAATTTGGCTATAAAATACCTTAACATGCAGACTGCACAATGGGGAGGCAACTCTATTACATTTATGTCTTGGGAAACAAAGAAATTGGGGCAAGCGTGCAGTGTAAGGGGTAGATTTTTTTATGATACATGTTGTTTGGACAACATATCTGTCCAATTGCACAACACCTTTCGACACAGGTTCATAAACTAGTCCTAACTTATTTGCTAAGATTTTTGGCATGACGAAGCTACTAGCTCCGGAATCTATCATACAATTATGTATGAGTTTATCACCTATAATCAAACTTAGATAGAAAGGTGGGGGTTTAACTTCTTGATTCTGTTGGCCTTCTTTAATTTTAGGACCATTAGCAAGTACAATTCTTCCTTTTTCTACATTCACAACATATTTAGAAGAAATTTTAGATAGTGCATTTTGAAACAAATCTTTCTGCCCTGGGATGTGTAATGCATCCATAATGGATAAGATGACTATAGCTTTTTTCAAATCCTCAACTACATTGAAAGAGATTGGATTTACCTTTTTCTGTCTCGAAGAATTAACATCGTTGTTATTTACCTTCTGTTGTTTTCTCTGTAGAATATGCACCTTCGGTTGAGTTGCAAGAACATTCTGAGATGGAACTGTATAATTTTTTTCTCTCACAACTTGTTGTTGTGAATTTACAGCTTGTTGTTGCAAACTTGCAGCTTTCTATTCAGCTTCAACCGCTCTCTGTTTTGACCTTTTGTTCGCAACAATGAATGAACCTTGCTGGTTTTGACCCTGGGGATGATTAACCACGCAATTCTGCACTATGCCAGTTCACTAAAGCAATTTCAGAATTTCTTAGCTGCTCTACATCCTCATTTGGCAAACATTTTGGGCCAACACATAGGTTTTGTACCATGAGGGCTCGATTTTCGAATCTACTCATGCAAGCAACCTAATTATGTGGCTGATTGCACGAGTAACACCACTTGTGCTCTTGGGATAGATTATTTTGTGGAACAAGCTCCCTTGATGGGCCAACAATGTTTGGATCGTAAAGTTGGAAAGGCTTGGGGTTAAAACCTCTTCTCTATCCTTGGAAATCACTTTGAAATGATGGCCTACCTTGTTGGTTTGGCTGATAGGAAGCTTGATAAGGCCTATTTTCTTGGCCAACTTGTTTTTTGAGACTCACAAACTTGTTACTAAAGGTCTTACCAAAGTTCTAAAGCATGCTTTTTAACTCTTGGATTTCCTTATTTTGATCAGCAATGACACTTTCTTGAGTAGCAGCCCTATAACCTATAGTTGGGGTTGGTGGAACAACAACAATGGGAGGAAAATTGATAGGAACGGGTGGCTAGATCTCGAGAAAAATAGGAGTGGGTGGTCTAGGTGCAATTTTCTTGGCTTGGATTAGATAATTTTCAGCCCTTATAGCAATGTCATAGGCGTTTGGCAAGGTAAAACCCCCCATGGACTGTATCATAACTGATATCTCAACATTCAAGGCTTTCAGGAAAAATAGAAAGGCATGTTCGGGTGTGGGTTTGACAATTTGGGGTATCCTATCCCAGGTTCTTTGGAACCTGAAATTAAAGTCGACCATATGCTCATGTGGAGCAAGCTTGATAGTGCTCAACTGTTCAAGCAATGACAAGTGGTCCAGCTTGTCCATGAACTTCCAGTGGAGACCATCGCCAAGCTGGTCCCAAGTTGCAATGGAGTTGGCTGGGAGCCCCCTGAACCATTGAAGGGATTTTCCCTTCAACGAGGCGGCCAACAATCTTATGGCTACGTTCTCTTCTATTACATTGTGCACTGAGCACACCATTGCCACTTCTCTGATATGTGCAACTGGGGTAGTTTGGTCCTCTCCTGTGAAGTATGGTAGCCCCTTGAGTGCGCTAATTGGAATGTCGTCATGCCTGGCCAATAGTAATGGGCTGCCCCCATTGAATGGAGCAAAAGCAAATTGCCTCGCCATAGGAGGTACTTGAGATATTGGAGTTGGGTTCCTCTTTACTAAGAAAATGAGACTACGCTTAGGAGGCGTAGACTTTGCTCTTCTTACCGAATCAAAAGTACTTCTTGGTGTTCTACCTCTTCTTCTCAGTGGGGAGAGCTACAAATACTTGAAAGGTGTTGGACTTGATCTTGTCTAGATTCTTCTCATAAGCTATCTTCACCAAATCTGCAATAAAACCAAAATTCAGGAGTCGCCAGGTATAATTTTTGGACCTCTGTAGGTAGAAAATACTGTTGCATATACTGGGCAACAGTCAATAACTTAGAAATGACTCTAAAGAAAAGTCCCTAGAGTCCCACCAGGCATGCCAAAAATTGTTGGCAACCAGGATTGCACCCTCAGTCAAGCTAGGCTTTCCTATCCTGTTGCAACATTAAAAAACTCCCTGATTTGTGGGTCAATCAATTGGTGGGAGCGAATCTCTAGAGTGGGCTGGTTCCCTCTAGCTAATCACCTAACCTATGAAATTTTCAGGGGAAAAGGGAAGGAAGAAAGCTACAAAATGAAACCTACAACTCAAGATGATCAACTAGATAATTGAAAATTTGACAAAACTTGACTCACAACACCTTTTTCAAAGCAATTTTCTCTCACAATCCACTTTAGAACATCTAGGTCAATAGTGTTTTGCATAAATATTCCTGAACAATGAATACAATATGCAACCTGAACTATCTTCCACTCCTGACTATAACTCACAATAATAAGACAAAGAAGGATCCACTACTTTAAATCACAAAGAAAATCAAATTATCATTGTGAGCCCATGACAAGAAAAGGGAAAGGAAAACTCTGGTGCTTTTATTGCAAATGAAGGATCAAGACACCAAAATATGATTCAAACAAGTTTACAAAACTCTCAGCAATGCATAAGAGAGCAAGAAACAAAATTCTGAACCTTGAGAAATTTGAAATTTCTCCAACTTATAGGCATCAAGTGGCATCCATGGTGAAAAAATAGAAAAATCAGATCCACTGCATCATCAAAAAGCAACTCCTTCTGAATCCATGGTTAGCTTGGTTTTAAAGAAAATCCCAAAAAAAATCACTGATATCATCACACATATCCATATCCAAATTGTCAAAATCATGCGAAAATCCAAAAACATCCAAATCATATAAAAAAAATCCAAAAACGGGTCAAAAAGTCATAAAAACATCAAAAACATGGAATTGAACTACGTCGTCTCTGAGCTTAAAGCGTAAGAAAGGCTAATTTTTTATTAGCCCCGAGACACAAAAACATTCAAAAACAAAAACACAAAAACATTCATAAAATCTTAGAAAACACAAAAACATCAAAAAATTTGAAAATCAAAACATTTGCAAAATCTTGAAAATACCAAAAACAACCTCAAAACATTTCAAAAATATCAAAAACATTCAAAAAAACCCAAAAAATCCATTCTTCTCATTTTGCTTCACCCACAATAATCAATCATCCATAATAAATCAATCATCACCTTCATCCTTTGGCAAAACAAATAGAAACAACCACAACAATTAGCAAAAGAAAGCTTCAAACACAAAATCAAAATCGAAAGCAACAAACCTTTAAACGCAAAATCAAACTCTTGATCATTGGCAAACATGTCAATCAACCTTATATCAACAACCTTTCAAACAACCTATCAACTTGCCACCATCCACTAACATGTCCTAGGATACATCCTTCCTACAATGGGCATTATCTTTTGACAAAATCACTTTGGATACTTATCCTAAACAAAACACATCCCCTTGGCTAGAGGTATGAAGAACATTGACTTGTTTGTGTACTTGATCTTTTCTTTTATCTTATTGCACTCATTCCAATGACCTCTCGATGATGTCTACTCAAAACGATTTAGAGAGAAAGGAATGGGGCAATGATCATTATCTTTTATCTGTTGTGCTTGTTGGAAATTATTGTAATATAACCTGGCGAATACTTGCTTTGTTAGATGTGCATGGAAGGTGTTTTGGACAGCTTGTTGACTGATGCATTGATAGGTTATACCTTTCCATGTTTTGGTTCGAGATGTTTGAAACTCCGGAAGTGCACCCTAGCAAGGTTTCCGTATGTCAGGTGTGAACAAGAATACTCCTATCTATTTGTCAAGTCAAATTCCATCACACTAGGTGCAACACCATCTTGGTTCTTTATACCTTGATGCATCGTGCCTATGTGTGTTATCAAATATAAGGTAAGTAGCCCTTTTAAAATCCTAGTTCCTGATAAGAAAATCATCATCATCATCATCATCATCTCTAATAAAGTCTCGTAGATCATGGACTTGTTGGATCCTCTTGTCTTCATCTCATTTCTTCTTTCTTCTCTTTGCACTAACACGGTGCCAGGATCAGTTAATCATCATCACCAATGCATCCATCCTGCATCCACAAATCATTAGCATACATACATCTCATAATCATAGCATATTACATCATCCATCTCATCCATCTCACATGCATTGCATTATCATTTAAGTTGTTTAGGATAATATAGATTGGTTATTCTAAGCATCTTAAAATCATCTCATTTGCATCATTATCATAATCATCCGTACACCCATCTTGAACCTCTTTGTCGCGAGATCGACGCCCAAATCGATTTTTTTCGCTTGATCTCTTTAGGGGGCAATGTACCAGTATACTTCGTTCCACTGGGGCATCCGAAAAAAATTAGAATTTTTTTGAATTTCGATCTCATAAAGGATTATTCTTTGAACCAACACAGTAGGTAGATTGCTTCAAAGAGGGGCAAAATGTAGACATGTAAAATATACATGCATCTGATCCTAATTTACTAACACTGATTCTGCCTAAATCATTTCCTTACTAACCATTTAATTAAATGATCCTTATTTAATTAATTCATCTTAATTCCTTTAATTAATCAAGTAAATCAACTTTATCTGATTAAATCATTATCTTCTTTTAATTAAATAAATCATTTTATTTAATTAAATCTAATGTTCCTCTTTTAATTAAATATGTCATTCTATTTCATTAAATCATATTCTCCTGTTTAATTAAATAAATCAAATTTATTTAATTAAGTCATCAATCAATCCTAAGTCATCCTTCTTAAATTAAATAAATCAATTTTATTTAATTATCTTCTAAAGTTCTACATTTAATTGAATAGATCAAATTTATTTAATTAAATTACTAATGTTCTTTATCTTCTCATTTAATTTAAATCCAAATATTTAAGTTAAATGTCACAATCAACTAACCTCCATTAAAATTTATCAAATCATGATTAATGCTAACACTAATCCCCCAATTCTCTAGCTTTTGCAACTTGCACAATAAATCAATTTATTTGATTTATTATTTCTTCTATTTTCATTCAAAATGACATCTTTGAGGGAGTATTCTCCAAATTTGAATTCTCCCCCCAAAAGGGACTTATCCTCCAACATGGCATTAACTCCTCTTACATTGTCTCTTACATGTCTCCAACTTGGCATTTAAGACACTTTCTTCTCCCTCCACAAGCCAACTGTCAAATTTCAAATTTGAACCTAATAGCATTTATCATGCACAATGACCAAAATGTGCACAACCTCCCTCCATTGGAATGTTGACAAGTGGCACAATGCCATTGGATTTTCTTTTATCCCACATTCCTCCTATCTTTCATTCTTCTATCCTTTTATTCTATAAATAAGGGATTCTTTTATTGATTTAGGACACAACTAGATACACAATCTCAAGCATTTTGCATCTTGTTCATCATATCACATAGCATCTTCAAGGCATTTCATCCATCATCCAAGAGCTTAACAAGGATTGGGAAAGGGCTACTTTCCACATCAAAGTAGCACCAATCCACTATGGGATAGGGTTTGATCATGTTTTTATGTGCTTTCAGTTAGTTGTTTTTGTTCTACTTATTTTGTTTGCATATTTTAACATGGTTAAGTATTTCATAGGGATGTTCTATTTGATTTGCTTAATTTAACTAACAATGTTAATAGTTGTTTGTTTTGAGCATTTGCATATTTTAGCATCCACAACAACTAACTAAGCAAGTTATAGAAACATTGCTTAATCAGTGTTTTACAGCTTGCGGTTTCAAAATTACAAAATAGAAAGTTCCCCTTGTTACATCAAATTTTTTACAATTCACTTCCAGATGCTCTGATTTTTCCTTACCCATCTCAGATATTTTGATTTTGCATCAATGTTTGCAAAAATCAAAATATTATACAAGGCTCTCTACTTGATTTTTCTACAAAAAATCATAAAAGAAAATAAGCCCCCATCACATATATTGATTCACACTTCAAGGGGACCCTAAAATATTCAAAAATTATGTGAAAATAGAGGGCCTAAAGTCATTGTTCAATTTTTCCTAAGGCAAGGTTGATGGCATCAAATGTCTCTAAGGCATGGCAATGTAAGCTTACCCTAATGTGAGGGGCAATGTACATGGTTTTTTATTTGATTTTCTTTAAAAAAAAGAAAATAAGTGCCTAAGGCATTCGACCTAGGCAGCACATGAGGCAAGGTATTAATTAAGGCATTTATTTTTTGAAAGGAAATGTGATTAAAATCACATTCAAATTGACAATGAAGGGAAACCCTAACATCAAAACACTCAATGTGCCCTAATTTTCCTCATCATTTGCATTGGCCAAGTTAGAGAGAAAAGAGCTTTGTTGGGGCGCCGCCATGGAAGGGCTAGGGTTTGAGCCTTGGAACTTGATTCTCCACCATTCCCAGTGCTATTCCTATTGATTCTTCTCTGCATTTGATGGTAAGTATTCTTATTTGCATTTTGATTCATTTTTCACTCCATTTGAAAGAAACTTGGCCCAATTGGCCACGACCATGACTATTTTTTAATGCCTCCTTGTGTTTGGTTTTGTTGACCACCCCTTGCCATTCTCATGGCTTCCATGAGAGACTTTGTTTGAGAATTTGTGAAGGCTCGACTGTAGATTTTGATGTGCTTCTCCACATCGACATTGAAGGTAAATCTTCTCTTCTCACTCTTAAAGGCATCTCCCTCTTAAATAAAACTTTACTCAAGCTTTTCTCATAAAAATGATGAAGTTCTATGCATCCTTTGAGCTCAGCCATTACACAGGCCATGACCATCATTGTGTGTTCTTCTTTTCTGTTGAAAGAAAGATTATGGGGCTCAACCCACAATGTGCAAATGAGAACACTTTTCGAGTGAAAGCTTTCCATTTTCTAGGTTTTCAAAACCCCTCATGGCCGCGGTTTGTAGTTTGGTTTCTTCATTTTTTGAAAGATCCACTTCTGACATAAGCTCGAACCTTGATTGTTTATTCTTGTTCTTGCATTTTGTGACAAAACCCTAAGTGGGTATTTGAGCTTTGAGGGAAAAAAATGCCTCTCCAGGCCGCAGGTATGAGAGCATAACTTAGGGTTTCCTTGCATTTCTATCTCTCATACTTTCCATTGAACATGTATAAGCACTTGTCACCACGTTTTCTGGGCTTGCTCATCCATTATGGCTGAGGCCATTGGCCCTATTTTCTGCACTTAACACTGGCACGGTCCACTGGCAACATTCTCGAAATGTTTGATTTGCTTTGTATTTGTGTTTGGAACACATTTTTCTTGAATGAAAATCATCATTGAGAGAGAGAGATGACTCTCAGGCCGCGGCCATGAGAGTTTAGTTGTGCTTGTTTGCATTTATTTATGAGCTTGACATACTTTGCTTTCTGTATTTTGAAGCATTTTAATGGAAATAATGTGGAATATTTTTGAAGGCTTGAACTAGGCAGTTTACACTTGTCTCTATTATGAAACCCTAATCCACTGTGGCACAAGCTCACTATTCTGAAAGAAAAATAATTTCATTCTTTTCAAGCTCAACACCTATAGTTGTAGTTTATTTGCTTTCCCTCATACTACAAATTTCTCTTAAGTTAGAGATCATTTTCAATGGAACACATTTCCCTCCTTGCACTATTTGTGTCTCCCCAACATGATGCACATTCTGTAGCAATCTTTGGCTTTGAATTTGCTTGAAGTGCATAGATGTAATGAAGCTCCACTTAATTGATGTCTCCCAGTTACTTATCAAAACATGTTTCCCATTCCGTGCAAATTTTAACTCACTGTTGAACATGCATTGTAGTAACCATTGTACACATTTTTACTCAATGAAGACATACAAAAGCTTCTTTTGTTCTCCAAATGCATCAGAAGCTCACTTGCAGCCACTTGTAGACTCACTTCTTGATGGGAGAAGCCTCCTTTTAGCACTCTTCATGCATTTTTATCTCCTAGAAAACAACATGATGATGTGAAAACAATCATTGCATGGAAGATTTTGAAATATAAACACTTGGTGATGATGATTAGAAGCTTCTTCATTTGCTTTAGTTATCATTTGATTTGTAAACAAGGCATTATGTATGCCTGTTCACTATCACATTATGTGATGATGCACTTGATGTCAATTCACTTGAGTAATTGATCACCTATGATTTTAATTTCGTTGCATTTCCAACTTGACTGTCCTAGATGATCACTTGCTTGAGTTTTCATGGCACTTGGATGCACTCCTTCAGATGCATATCTCTTTGAGCAATATTGAGTTGTCTCTTTTCTAGAAAACCCTCTGTGGAATGTTGAGGGAAAGCATGTTGGGTCTCAACCCTTGTGGGAGACCGTGTTAGACCACATGCTTTATGATATCCAAAATAAAATAGCAACATGGATTTTCCTATACCTGCACAAGAAGCAAACCATTTTAGATAAAAACAATAAATTCAAAAGTTTCTCATGATGCTTTCTCCTTGGTATTCTCTTGTACTCCTCTTTTTCTTGCTCAGTTGATTCAATGCATCATAGACAATATTCTACATTATTGTTGATGGACCATGCAAGAATGTTCATAGTCTGAGCTCTAACAAAACTTTCATCCACTTGCAGGTTCACTTGGAGCACGGAAGTAGAAAGGAGAGCTCAACTTTGGAGGCGGCTCAAAGGAACAACCAGGCAATGAAAATTATGTTATTTCTTACATGCTCGTTCTCATTTTCAATCTTCAGTAGCGTAGAATATTCTTTGTGGTTCATTGTTCCAACTACTCCAATGGCTTGTGTGGGACACTTGATTCTCTTTTTGATCCAATTAATACAAAACAACATTTGTGAAATACTTGTTCAATTATGCACTTTTCTTTTCTTGCAAACAATGCATTGAACATTGTGAATGAATGACAGAATGAAAGCACTTCTTTTACTTTTATGTAATACTTAATGCTGCAAAATAATATAAGGCAACTGAAAACACATTGCACTTCTTTAAAACTCAACAATTCAAGCATTTGCAATGGTTTAAATATTTGCAATAACAAACTAAAATTCTTCACCTTAAAATGAACTTGCATAACCAACTCTGTCAATTTGAGTTGTGTGAAAAATTGATAACAATTAATTTATTCAATTATCTATAATCTATGCATAATCTCATGGTTTCATCTTTCTTTTTGACAAATCATACTGGTGCACTCCAATGGGAGACACTTGGTCTTATCTTACCTTCCTTAAGTAATTGTGTTAGTTGAATTTTCACTTCGGTTAATTCAGGGATTGATTGACGATATGTGGATTTGGAAACATGTTCTGCCTCGAGAACTAAGTCAATTGCATGTTCTACAGATCGTTTAGGGGGTAAATCATTTAGTTCTTCAGGAAATACATCTTTGAATTCTCGTACCACCAGTTTAATATTAATGCCTATTTTAAATTTATCACCTGTTTGAAAAAGCATAGCACAAAATATTATATATTTCTTTCTTGCACTACGCTTAACTTGCATAGCTAAAATAGTTTTAATGTGAAGAGGTCTTTTCTCCCCCTATAAAATGTGACATGTCCCCATGTTAGAATTGAGGATAACTTGTTTGTTTTCACAACCTAGGAAGGCATTATTCTTTTCTAACCAACTCATACCTAGAATAGCATCATATGTACCGAGATTTAGTATGTGAAATTGATCATGTGTTACAAAGTTATCTAGTTCAAATTTTAGATTTTCTATAATTGCACTAGTTTGTCTAATTATTCTACCATTTTCCATTTCTACAGAGGTTCTATTGATTTAGAAGCAATCTTTAGTTGTGCTACGACCCTAGGAGAAATGAAGTTGTGACTACTTCCTGAATCAACAAGAAAAACAAGGAGGTGCACATTTATAGAACCCTTAATTTTAATTAGAGAAGGTTGGTATTGTACAATACCTGTATCTATTGTGGCATAAATATTCATGTTGGAATGAGTAGAAGCCTTGTTATCTTTTTTTTTGTTGTTGTTGAGGTCTACGTGCATGATCATATGTATGGTGATTCTTTCCACATCCACCACAGTCAGGATGTAATCGAGGACAATTTCGTTGAAAGTGATTTTCGCCACAAGTCCAACATTGAAGTCTCGATGGTATAGGCTTATTTTTGTCAGAGTGACATCTTGGTGGATGGACATTGGGTTGAGCTTGGGTTCAAAAAATGTCTTCCTTGCTTGAAAGTTTTCTTATGTGATTCCTCCTTATGTCTTTTATGATTTTCTCTCTTTTGTCTTGTAATTCAATGATAAGTTTCAAATTTTTTAGCAATTTGTGAAGCTTCATCTATTGAAGTTGGCTTGCCGCACCACACTGGAGCTTTGTATTCTCCTCTCAAACCATTGATGAATCTAACAACATGGTTGTGACCTTCAATGAATGGTACAAACCTATTAAGTCTTTCAAATTTTTGTTTGTATTCATTTACGGATTGAAGTTTTTATTTTAGTTCAAAGAATTCATTCTTCTTTTCTTGTAGGAAGTAGTCAGAAAGGTATTTCTATTTGAATAATCATTTAAATTGTGACCATCTTATTTTGTTGGGCCATATTTTTGAAGATTGGAATATGTCTTTCCACCAATTTAATGCACTATTTTTCAATTGATAAGTTGTAATCCTAGTCCTAGCATAGCTACTTGTGTTTTGCAGATCAAAATATCTTTCTAAATTGGTTAATAATTGCTTGGCTTCCTTGCTAGTTCTGGTATCGCCATTATATTCGGGAAGCTTGATTATGAGAAAAATTATCTAATTCCCATTGTGTTTGTTTACTTGGTGTACTCTTCAAAGATTTGGATTCAGAAGTGTCAAAACTGCTTGATTTTGAAGTCTCACTTTCTTTCGAGGATTCTTTTTGTCGTTTACTTTTTGATCTATGTTTCTCTTTTCTTTAGTTTCGATGTCGAGTTGACCAAGAACTATTCTTGCTTTTCGAGCTTTCTATTTCATGTTGTTCATTTTGTTTCATGGTTTCTTTCTTAAGTTGTTGGACCTGTCCTGCTAGTTCAACGACTTCCTGCATTAATGCTTGGTTGGTTCTCTCTAAAGCCTCATAAGCTTTTTGGTTGCTCTCAGAGGACATCGTGATAGGTCAATCTGTATGTGTGAAAATAAAAATCAAATCAATATTGATTGCTTTAAGAGTTCCCCTTCAAACAAGTTTAAATAATCCTTATGACGTTTTCTTTTCCCCAATTTTGACAATATGTTATAATAGACAGTCTATTCATGTTTGTATTAATATTAATAGTTACAAATGGTTCAATAGTTGAATGTTTAATATCCTCTACAAAATGTAACAATTATCACCATAGAGTTATTACTCAACCTTTTGAGTTCTCAAGCCCAATAAACCAGGTCAAATTGTGAATGATAATCTAGGAGAGTGATAATACTAGAGGAGCTTCCAAGCAGAGTTTTAAAATACTCATGCTTCTGGGTATGCCTGATGCAACAGCCTTGTGAAGGAAAATACAAAATTTAATTTTGTTATGTTTTGAATAAGTTCAACAAAGGTGTTTGTATGGTTTTGCTTAGGAATAGCGTACAAATAAAGTATGGAGAATCAAACTAATGTATGGCTATCTGGGAGAACCTATTGGAATTTTCAATGAGATTCAGAATACCTAATGAGTTCAAAAAATATCTAAGACAGATGCACACATATATTAGAGACATGGGGATATTGCACTTTTTTTTATTTGGTTACAATCTAGGGATATATGCAAAAATCCTTTCACGTACCAAATTCAAATGTCCCACACAGGTTGCTTGGTTGCCTTATTACTGCTGAATTTACAAAAGTAAGTGTGCAGGAAGAGGCAAGGGTTTGAATCACTGCAAGGCTACTCAATTTGTAAGTGCGCCAACCAGGAGGATGAAAAAAAAAAGGGAAAGGTGGTGAAATGATTCCAACTCAGATCTTAGTAGAATTTGAAACTCCACGCCTCATAAAAGATCTTTCTAAATTGTACAATTTTTGTGTAATGCAAATTATTAAGTTCATTTGGTGAAGTTTCAAGGTGACTATTTCAAATCATATTTCTTTGTGAAAAAAGGTAGGTATAGAGCTATTAGGAATTGCAAAAGGATGATGCTAAAGGAAAAAAAATGCACCAAATTTTATTGGTTTTCTCATCTGCATAATCCGAAAGAGTTGTATGCGTCTTTGCCCAACGCTTACTACCCTATTCAGAGAAATTGTAGTAGGGGAGAGGGGCCCATAGTGAAGTAGGGTCCAATAGTGGGGATAAAAGTAGTCCTTAGTGGGCCCCATAGTGGAGCGCTTAGTACAAATAATCTATTTTGATTTATTTTTGTGTTTGTGACAGGTTTATAATTATTTCAATGTCGTGGTTCTTCAAAAGCTAATTTATTGAAACTCAAGTAATATGATATATTAATCAATCCTAGTTTTGTCAGATTTCCAAGCACAACTTTGTTACGTCTTTCTCACCATTAATCTCAGGTTTTAGATTTTTGATACCTAATAATTGGGTGGTTGGAATTAATTTTATATGGTACCGATATAAAGGCAACTCACTAGAGTGAATGATTGGCTCAGGTGGGTAATTTGTTTTCAATGTGTCAATTTGTGAAATTCTTCTAAATCAGATAGTGTAGGAATTTACCTAAGTTTGCTATCGCTAATCTACTCTTAAATTTTGTGATTTCTTTTAATACAGATCCATCCAAATAAAATTTAAACAAGTTAAATAATTTTACTACTTCAGTATTCAATCTATGTTAATCTTCAGTAGAAGATGTAAATGATTTAATGCTAGGTAAGGCAATTTATGAGAAACCTAATTTTTTTGACAAAGTAAAATTATCCTAATAAAATTGAATAGAATGGGTAATTTTTTTTCTTCTTATGAGCAATAATTAATTACTTCCAACTTTAATTTTTTATTTATTTGCAAGTGCAAAATTTTCACATATAACCTTTGGAAATAATATTTTCACAACCCAAAATTTTCAATTGATTAAAAAATATAAAGACTAAATCATTTAAACTATTGCAATTTACTTTTATGTACTATAGATGTGTGTTTTTTTTTATAAAAAACAATGCAACAAAATTGAATTAATTATTGTGATCGGTTCAGGCTAGGCTCTGATACCAATTGTAATTTAACTTTTCTAAATGACAAGAAAAAGATTAAGTAAATTAAGTGCATGTTAATTTATTCAATGAAAACATACATATATTAAATTAAAACTAAAAAAATAAATGATGCAACAATAGTTAATTTCTTAAATGTTATGAATATTAATGCGAAGACGACAATCATAATAAGGATTAAATATAATAAATAAATGAAAGGAGCATTAAATTGAGATTTCCATAATAAAATAATACATATCTTAATTTCGTAAATACAACATAAAGGAAAAAAATTGGAGAAAAGGATATGAATGGCCCGCTCCGAGTTCCTCCAGTTCCTTGCCTGCGAAATTCGATGGCAAATTCACTCACGGAGGATCCACAACGTCTGGCTCTACTTGCTCGCGTCAGCCCTTGGGCGAGGCCCTTGCGCTTTTTCCTTTGCATGGGGATTTTTCTGCTCCGAAGGCTCATGGTCGCTCTGACTCAGAGGCTTTCTTTGTGAACCCTCAACTTGATTTCAAGGCAGCCCTAGGTCTCAACACCTATGCTTCGAAGGTGGTTGGTGTGTCGCCTGGTTCCTACTTGTCGCCGATGGTCACTGGTCGAGTTAGCTCTCCCTCTCGCCCTCGCGCCTCCCAACATTCCTCATTCTCCTTTCATTGCTCCAATTCAATTCCTGAGATCTGCCTGGACAACACTGCTTGCGATAGAGAGGCGCACCTGATGAAGAATGCCCTAATTTGTAGATTCTTGCATGTCTAGACAAAATTATGCGACCTACACTCCTAGATAAGCAATAATTGGAAATCAAACATGGTGGATGAAATCAGTATTTACCCCTGTGCAAAGGGGTTCTTCATATTGGAATTTGAATCAATGGATGACAAGGAACTAATACTTAATACTGGTCTGTGCTTCTATCAAGGTAATTTCCTTTGCATTAAACCCTGGTTCCCCTCCTTCGATCCACAATCTGAAAATTTTTCCTCTACTTTTCTTTGGGTAAGATTTCCCTATTTACCTTTGCAATTTTGGGAGATTGGGTGCTTGAAAGCAATAGCCAATGGATTGGGAAAGTACCACAACCTTTCTAAGGAAACAATCAATTACAAAAGCTCTACCTATGCTCATCTTTGTGTTGAATTTGATCTATCCAAAGGCCTTTCAGCTGAAATCTTATTGAAGGTTAGAAATAGACGATGGAGTCAGCCTGCAAATTATGAAAAGATCCCATTTAGGTGCAAAAAATATTACTCAACTACTCATAGCACCTCCCAATGCAATAAGAAGCAAGATTGTGTGCGTAGCAACAATGATCTCAACCAGCCTACCTAGTGGATTGGGGCTGACTCTAGCCATTATGTTATCACTCTGAAGGTTAAGGACGTTTCACCTCACTCCATTGCTAAGCATGCGATGATCCTGTGTTCTCCCCCCTCAATGGCTCCTCCTACCCCTATTCAAGAATGTATGCCTAAAGTGAATTATGTGGATGATAACTCCTCTCCTAAAATTGTGAAGCTTAAATCACTATCAAAGAACTCTTGCTTGTGGTCCCCTGACATTGGGGGGATCCTTGTTGTTTCATTGTGTGAGGGATCGTCATTGGTAGAAAATCACAACAAAAAGAAAACTACATTTTTTCCTGATCAACCCTGGACAAAGGTAAAGAGAAAAAAATTACTCTCTTCCAGCCTCAAACATTCAATGACTTTAAGATCTTCCAAGGCCAGGAAGAAAAGTTGAGTATGAATATTTTTTGTACGTGTAAAGTTTAAATTTTTTCTGTGTTCTAGGATATTCGGTCAGCATAGTCTCACCCCTTGTGGCAAGGGTATGCCTTCATCTCTTTGTTTGGATCTTATATTATGGGAGTTACCCCTTGGTAGCACTTACCTATAAAAAAAATACATATCTTAATTTCTAGAAGAAGTTATTGTTGCACATGCAGAGAAAGATCCAGGCTCTTTGCGGCAAGGAGGCACCCTTGGAGGAACTAGTTCTTGCACAAAACCCCAACCTGCCTCAAAGGGCCTTACAGTTAAACTACCTACCTCAAAGGGCCTTATGGTAAAGCCCTGGCCAGGACAATCCCAAGTGTGTGTTGTACCTTGAGTTGGACACACATTGTATTCCCCTTCTCCAACTACCCCCAATGCCAACCAAAAATCCTAGCCTCACTCCCTAGTGCTCTTTGAAATTTCTATATATCTTCTTTGATTATTTCCTCTTTTTTCTTCTCTTTTTTATCTCTATGTTCCCCATTCAATTAACTCACGGGTTTATATAATTTTCCAAGGGTAGTTACAATAGTCACATCCATTCACAATAATCATAATGTTTAATTAAAGTTTACATTATTCTATTTTATTATTATCCTCTTTCTTTTTCACAGGGAAAAAGTCCCATAACAGATACTATGTATTCTTCCTCAGTGATTAGGTTATGTAGAGATACTCTCAATGAGGGGAGCTCAATCTCAATAGGAAAAATGACTTCATTACCATAGACTAGGGAATGAGACACGAATCAGAGATCAAATCAAGGGTCTCAAATCCATGAGAGACTCAACCTATTCCCTAATTTTTAGGAATTGTGTTGGAGAGATGTTGGAGATATTTCCATTTGGGGTCCAAATATTTGAATTTGAAAATGGAATATTCCAAAGGAATATTCATTGTGCAAGTGGGAAAATTTGGAGGATTTAGAAAGAAATTAACTAATTAAACAATTAATTAAAACCATTTAATTATGCAAGTGAATGAGAGAAAGACTTTAATTAAATAACCATGAATTATTTAATCAAAGTGTGAAGGATGAAAATTAATCAAATAATTTGCATTATTTAATCAAGCGAGAATGAAATTAGTATGAATCATAGTGAATTAACTAAATAATTTTGATTTATTTAATTAATAGAGGAAAAGGTGAATTTAACTAAATATTTGACATTATTTAATTAAATGAATGAATTAGGTGAAATAGACCATAAATGGTTTCAATTCGAGAAATCAAGTATGCAATATTATTAGGGTAGTTTTAAGTGTCTACAAATAATATGCCACTTCAAGAGGGTAACCTGTCATGCCCATGATTTTGTACAACTTAACAAAAACATAAATATCAAAATTTTTACAAAACAAAACAATTCAATACAAGATTTACTAGGATTCACTATGCATTCGATGGTGTGATGTTTACAATGTCATCATGTGCATGATGCACAAAACACGAAAAGGAAAATGACAACAATTGATGGAGAAAACCCTATCATAAACCCTAACTCAAAAAGGTAATCTGCTAGGTCTAATGGAAAAATTCATGACACATAAAAGGAATTATAGGAAACATTTGGCAACAACCCTAGTTAACAAAAGCAAAATCCAGTGTTATACTTTCTAGCTATAACTTAAGGATACATAATTCACATTCTTAAACAATCATTAAGCATTGGCTATACTACTAAGCTATGAACAAGAAGTTTAAATACCATTTGCAAAATCCTTCTCTACCAAATCCAATATTAATAATTTTCCAATAACTACCTTAAGACAATATATACTCTATAATCTTCATCTACTCTAATTAGTGACAAAATTGGTGAATTAATAATTAAGGAAACATTTTTCTAGAACACTAAATAATTTAATCACATAATTAAAGAAACTCAAATATGATTAAGACATTGAAATTTAAACAATTAATGAGTCTACATTTCAATTTAATCCATTAGAAAATCTCCAAAATCTAATTCCTTAATAACAAATTTAAACTAAGAATGCTTAGCTATAACTTAATCTTTATAAGAAAAGGATACATATTGAATACTAAATACAATACCATCTTCATAATATAATAATTCAATAACAAGTCTAGAGGGAGGTTGGGAAGGCGACTTTCCACACACATTGTTGTGGAATGTCTGTTAAAGGAGTTGGGTTGACACTCTGAATTTGTTCCTATCATTGTCATATGTTCTTAGTTATTTCCTTTGACTTTTCCATACTCTAAAGATATTGATGGTTGTTGCCATTACTTTCCAAAAATAAAGCTATGGAAAGCACAATCTCATGCATGATAGAGGGAGTTGTTCTTGCACTATTTTGGTTTGGACTTAGCTAAAACTCTGTCGGGCTTGAGCTCGCAATTCTTGATGTCATCAACACTTATGTGGTGGCCACATTAGATTGTCCACATCAGTAGAGGTGGTGATGGCTAGGAAAAGGAAACACAATAATTATCTATTGCCACCATTTACGCATTGATCTTTTCAAATTATGGCAACATACTATTAATCAAATTAGAGAAGTTACGGTAGATAACATAAGTATTTACAAGTCTTATCACATATTTTCGGCTATCACATTTTGAGCATCCCAAGATCGTGGTGGAGGTTTTTCAAAGATAACAGGTTGGAAATTTGTTGGGCTCACACATACATGTACAAAATAATAATGTAAGAAAAATATCTGGGCATATCCCACGACTTTAAATCGACTCAAGGTGGCACAATTAGCCAGTTTGTGGTGGTTTCTTTCTATCAAGGCCATTAGAGAATTGTAGGTGCTATTGGGGTCTCCAATGGCTGAGTACTCGTAATTTATAGTTAAGATGTCTGCAGAAATGCTAATGAGCATCGAAGCGGACACCCTGATCTAGCTCGATAGTGCAATGAGGCAGATGGCCTTTCGTGGGGTGGTTACATACTAGCAGTTGAAACATATCCTTCTCAACATCGACTTTCTCATAGTGGTTGCAGTAAAGATGATATTGGGGAAAGGGTTGTTGTAAAGACGGTTGCCATTGCACCAAAAGATTGCCCTGTGCCTAATACAACCGCTAGAGTTAATGAATCCACGAGAAGTAGTTAAGCCATGTCACGAACTCGAGCGTTGTGCTACACAACACAAGGAGACCAAGGGTGCAAACCTTGTTAGGGTTAGAGATGGCAGATATCTAACAATTAAATGCAGATTTAAGTAATAAACAGAGAAACTAAAACATGCACAAAATAAATCATAACACAAAGAATTTAACGTGGTTCACCCACTCTGGGCTACATCCACCAAACCATAGCCATCCAATACTTTTATTATCCAGTGTAAAACCTATTACAATCTTGCGAATAATCGCGTTTTTCATCATCATACTGAAAATACCCATCCAAACCCCTTTTATCAAGCTTAGAAGCTTCCAGATTTTTTGGGTTCTACAAAATCAGATTTTTCCTTTTTCATTGATTTTTCCCTTTTTTGGTGATCACGCGAAAAAGTAGGAGGAAAATTTTCTGGGGGTTGTCACCCCGAACCCCCGGATGTATATACCATGGGCTATCGGTATAGCATGATCGAGGCTCCATACCAACACAATCTCCCTCTTGGGCTGATCTTGGGCGACAACTGTGCAATTACAGCTCCCACTAGAAATAAGTACCTTGGACCCTATTGCTCTGTTATACATGAATTCAACCTTGAAGACCAACCAAAGCTGAAGAGGAGCTCAGCTTCTCCCTTGTCACCGCCTTCGTAAACA
Source organism: Sequoia sempervirens (assembly GCA_007258455.2). Taxonomy (NCBI): domain Eukaryota; kingdom Viridiplantae; phylum Streptophyta; class Pinopsida; order Cupressales; family Cupressaceae; genus Sequoia; species Sequoia sempervirens. The sequence goes on along the minus strand of VDFB02047230.1, from coordinate 23,851,878 downwards.
TATCTGCTGGATTGACATCTGTATGTATCTTGTCTAGCTTAACCTGTCCATCCTCCAACACCGACCAAATGAAATGATATCTCAACTATATGTGTTTTGTTTTAGAATGCAAGGCAGAATTCTTTGCAAGATGTATAGCACTCTTGCTATCTGTAAACAAGTAATTTCAGCTGTTGTTTTCCCAACTCATCCCGAGTGAAAATTTGCGGCCATATCATCTCATTTTGCCACCTCACGACTGCGACCTTGTATACTCTACCTGCAATGGTGGATAAAGCAACCACCTTTTGCAATCAGAAATCCAGCTCACTGCTATCCCACCAACTATAAATACATAACTTGTGGTACTCCACCTTGTATCTATATCCCTAGCCAAATCTGAGTCAACATAGCCTTTTAAATCAGTATTAGAGCCCCCAAAACATAGGCAATTATTGGATGTACCTCTCAAGTACCTGAGAATCCATTTTACTGCATTCCAATGCTCATCTCCAAGATGACTCAAATACCTACTAACAACTCCTATAACATGTGCAATATCTGATCTTGTGCATACCATGGCATACATTAAACTGCCTACAGCTGAAGCATATGGTACCTTGGACATTTTTTCTTCCTCCTCTTGTGTCTTCGGACACATATCCTTAGTCAATTTGACATGACTAGGCAAAGGTGTGCTGACAGTTTTCATTTTCCATATGAAATCTCTGCAACACCTTCTCCACATAATTAGCCTAAGATAAAACAATTTTCTATTTTTCCTATCTCTTGTAATCTTCATACCAAGGATTTTCTTTGCTTCCCCCAAATCCTTCATAGCAAATGAATTTTGTAACTACTATTTTAACTCCCTTATGTGATCCATATGTTGGACCTAGCTACAAGCATTTCATCAACATATAAGCATACAATAATGTATTTGTCATTATCCAACCTTTTAAAATAAACACAATGGTTAGAATTACACCTGTTATAGCCTTGCTTAGCCATAAAACTATCAAATTTCAAGTACCATTGCCGAGGTGCTTGCTTCAAGCCATATAAACTTTTCTTCAATCTGCACACTAGTTTCTCCTTACCTTTGACCTCAAATCCTTGTGGCTATTCCATATATATTTCCTCTTCCAAATCACCATGGAGAAAGACTATTTTAACATCAAGTGGTTCTAAATGCAAATCTTCAGCAGCCACAATACTTAAAACAATATAAATAGAAGTCATTTTAACAATAGAAGAAAAAATCTCATCAAAATCAATACCCTTTTTCTGTGTAAATCCCTTTACAACTAATCTAGCTTTAAACCGTTTCTTACCTCCATCCTCCTCTTTCAGCCTACAAACCCATTTGTTTGGTAAAGCTTTTACCTCGGCAGAAACTTGCATAATTCCCAAGTCTGATTTTTTCAACAAGGAGTCAATTTCTTCTTCCATTCCATGCTCCCACTGAACCTTGGTATCCACCTGCATAGCTTCATCATAGTATTTTGGTTCACCAGCACCACTTAACAAAATAGTATATAAAGAGGGAGAGAATCTTTCGAGGTCTTATCCTTGAAGATCGCTCAACGTGAGTTTGTGGTATTTGTTGCTGTTGTTGCCCAACATGAGGAACCACTAAACATCATTGTTTGGAATATCATCCAACACGGCATAATCATTTCTTTTCTTCTCATGTTGCAGCAACACATCTTTGTACAACACTTTCTCATTGAATATGACATCCCTGCTTCTCACAATTTTCTAATTTTCAAAATCCCAAAGTCTATAACCAAATTCATCAATGCCATATCCAACAAATACACATTTCTTTGATTTTGCATCAAGTTTGGTTCTCTTTTCAGAATCTACATGTGCAAATGCTTCATAACCAAAGGTTTTGAGAAAAGAATAACTCACCTTCTTACCTT